>JAQPZY010001666.1:5932500-5950000 GCA_029931535.1 Margaritifera margaritifera | reverse complement strand
TCAGGTTGTAAAAAACTCTTCCAGCATTATACAGACAGACAGACAATAAAAATCTTCCAGCATTATACAGACAGACAGACAATAAAAGTCTTCCAGCATTATACAGACAGATAGATAGACAGACAATAAAAGTCTTTCAGCATTATACAGACAGATAGACCGACAATAAAAGTCTTCCAGCATTATACAGACAGACAGACAATAAAAGTCTTCCAGCATTATACAGACAGAATTATAGACAGACAATAAAAGTCTTCTAGCATTATGCAGACAGACAGATAGACAATAAAAGTCTTCCTGCATTATACAGCCAGAGAGACAATAAAAGTCTTCCAGCATTATACCGACAGAGGTATTTGCTCATTCTCTTTGAAGCTAACAAGAATACAATAACCTTTTAAGGTGCATGTATTATGACCCTGGACAAAAGCGATGTTGTAACCCACGGGTCAAGTCATTGATTTCAAAGAGATGCTCGACATAAAGTTCTGTGTGGCCGTGAAGATGGTGGTACGTTTATTTACAGTTATCCCCATAAAGAAGGCATGGAGATGTTATGAGTCCGAAACCGATTTATTTGCTTTGGAGACAGGTCAACGTGAACTATTCGTGAAATCTCAGACTCGCATATATTTCTTTGTTCAGCACTTACACGTGGAAACTTGTTCAATTGAGATTCTACCAAACTCATTGTCAGTCAAGCAATGAATCGTTCAATCCATTCATTCATCAATTAGCCAATTAAAGTATATATCTATCTATTGTAGATGTATTCTTTGAGTTCTGGACCACTCATCTTTTTTGAGATTTTATAGCCCGTAAAAGGTTACGAGAAAAATAAAATTTAATATTAAACAAGTTACTAGACCAGCAAGACTTGTGAATAGTTTTAAAATCCTTAAAGAAATAATAGACCACTCATATATTTGTGTATCACCATATCGTATATAGGGATACACAAAGCATTAAAAATCAAACTTGAACAAAATACTGGATCAGTCAGACTCGAGGATATTATTGCACGAGTTTTTTTAACAAAAATACTGAACCGGTTAGACTATGAAGACAATTAGAGAATGCTAATTTCAGTTATTCAAACATCATAGATAATGGCACACAGTTACACGGTATTGAATTCAACAGTTTACGAGTATCACAAGAAAGCAACAATATCGGTATCTAGAGATAATGCATATTTGTTTTCTATGTTTGGATAGGTTCAAAGTTCTGCAAAAACTAGTTGTGTTACAAAATAACATTTAAGAGAATAAAGGTGTTCATTTTTTTATTTTAAGCAATTAAAATGATATACTCCAATGTTTCAGAAAACATGGAGTTCTCCAGATTACAATTAATGATGATACCATTGGAAAAAATAGCATTTACTCCGACAATAAATATGATTAAAACAGTGTAGTATGAAGAAGGAAGAATTAACATATTTGATGTAAGTAAATATACAAATTTGTATTCAGCTAAATATGCGCTGCAATTTGAAGATCTCGTAAACTTCGCAAGTCCATGCTACAAAAACATGCACAATTTATGAACAAAAAGACAGAATTAAAACTATCACCTGGTAACTCAGTAAATGAAGCAGCTGTATTGCAGTCAACCGTATGAATGGCCAGATTTGCTTCAGACGCTCGTTCTGCTGGCTTCTTGATAACATTAAACCGATGATAAAAACAGTATTTGGGATATTTTTAGTATGATCCTGACCGGCTGCAGATAAAGGAAGACAGGACGAAAATAAATGCAGCGAATTGAAAGAATAGTTAACCGTGAAATTTACCTACGCATTACACAATAAATCGAGAAAATCAGTTCCTTATAGAAAGTTCAATGTTAGTTTTGTGGATAAGCAGTGGAAGGCTGACATTGTTGACATTCAAACATTCAAGAAAGACAATAATGGATACAAATTACTTTTCATATTGACACAAACTTGGTTGTTCTTAACCCATTCAGGCAAATATATATACCAGTTTCCCCTGAGGGGTTGTTATCTATCTACGTGCAGTCTTAACTATTCAGTCATTTGAAACATCCATCTTGTACCTTCGCTTATTTTCTGCCCAAATTTGGTATGTAAAATATCGAATGAACGGTCGTTGATACTATTCATATCATCCCTGTTCAAGATATTTGGAAGCCTTGTTCTGTTGTAATACTTTATATACGCATCTTGCACTACCTCCTGGGTGGGTCATTTATAAGTCTGATCGTTAGGTCCAAATGAGTTTTCAACGAAACAAATTGTCGATTTGTTCCAATGACAATCAACTTCCAATATGCCCGAATATTATGAACAGGTATTCGATCTAAACAGTTGTTCGTTATGAGCAGATGTTAGAGCTTAACTGGTGTCCCTTATGATCAGGTGTCCCTGAAGACATGCCTCGAATAATAAGTCCTAAAACTTTTAAATTAATAATTTTATTTGTTAGCCTTGAACTTTGCAATATCCGAAAATTTACAATATCTCTAATTTGCCCCAACTCTGATTTGCCAAGAAAAGAGCTGAATAACGTTTTATCTCGTATTCGATATAACCTTGCTGTGTGTGCTTTTAATTTTAGCCGATTCTCCGAAACGTTTTGAAGTGGCGCTATCGCTAACCAGCTTAACGGCTTCCATTGCATCGCAGAATAGTTAGTACTATATTGCCTTAATGTGTTTCAATATGTTGTATTGCCTTTTAATATATCAAGCACATTCCAACTTTCTTAGCTTTGATAATAAAGTGATACAGATATAAAAACTGTTGCTTAATCGAACATACGCACAAAAGCTAATACGATTATAGGTCATCGATTCAGAAATTCTACCTTTGAATTCATTAAAATCATAAAAGAATTCAATTTTATTTTCTTGACAAATAAAGGATAAATAACTTAAATTACATTGCACTTAGTAATTTGAATGCACAGTTCCTCTGTAGTTCTCTATGATACATTGAATCACGCTGCAAATATGAGTATATCTTTCTGGTGCAATATCAATTCGCTACTATTAGAGAATGAATCAATATTTCGACTGGTTCACATGTTATTACTTCTACACAATTCGAAGGTTTGTAGCTACTGATACACAGATCGAGAAGTAGCGTAGAAATTTAGGTGCGGACTTGACGCTGGCATGTGTTGTTTCTTTATTCCATTCATTTTGCTGATTTTTCAGTACCACAATTATAACATTTTTTCATCTACATTTATTGAATTGGTACAATTTGAAATAAACTGGACTAGTAATTCTTAATTTGTGAAATAATATTCTCAAGTCTAACTGGAGCGGTGTTTTGTTTGTTTGATTGTTTGTTGGTTGGTTTCGTTTTTGTTTGTGTGCGTGAATTGATATCTTCTAGTCTGGCTGGACCAGTATCATTTTTTCACTTTGTGAAATAATATCCTATAGTCTGGCTGGTGCAGAATTTTTTTATTTTGATTTTTAATGATCTTTAATCACTGTAAGAGATAGTGATACACAAAAGTATGAGTTGTCTACTATTTGTTTTATTAGTTTAAAAGAAAACAAAACTAATCTTGCTAGTCTAGTGATTTTTTATTTAGTTTTGATTTTTAATACTTTCGAATCCATACGGGATGTAAAGCTACAAAAATATGACTACTCCAGAAATCTCAGAATCTATATGGTATCTATCTGTCGATTTTGATAGTCAACCAGTCTCTAAATTATTCGATTAATCAATCAATATAATTCAATCACTCTCTGTAGATACGAATATACGGCGCTTAGCGGAATTGCAAGCTTTTATCAATATATCCGATTTTCATTTGGCGAAAACTGGTCGCATGGAGACAGTGAACACTTGTCAAATACACGTGAGAATGATAAAGGTCATATTCAATGGAATTGTACCGTTCTGCGTTCAACTTAGTGCGTCTCCAGTCTGCTTCACTTCCTAATAATATCGGAATTACCATTTATTTTCTTTACGGGTTCCGTCTGTAAAGATGTATGTTTGTGAACACACTTTAAGATATCTTCGATGATGGATACTTGCCCTCATATTACTAATATTCCACTTCCATGTGAGGATTTACATGATAATGGCATCCATAGAATAACACAACATTTTGTAATAATGTTAAAGTTTTTTTTCTCTCTTTCTGTCTGACTGTCATCTATGTACATACCTATATCAGCATCTTACTTGGTATGTTGGCTTGCCTGCCTCATTATCTACATATTACCTATTTACCTACCGATATATGTATGTATGTGCACATGTCGGTACATATGTGCATATATTTATAGATGTATGTGCACATGTCGGTACATATGTGCATATATTTATATATGTCTGTGCACATGTCGGTACATATGTGCATATATTTATAGATGTGTGTGCACATGTCGGTACATATGTGCATATATTTATAGATGTGTGTGCACATGTCGGTACATATGTGCATATATTTATAGATGTGTGTGCACATGTCGGTACATATGTGCATATATTTATAGATGTGTGTGCACATGTCGGTACATATGTGCATATATTTATAGATGTGTGTGCACATGTCGATACATATGTGCATATATTTATAGATGTGTGTGCACATGTCGATACATATGTGCATATATTTTTAGATGTGTGTGCATGTACTTGTTAATAATTTATTCGTTGTTTCTTCTTTGCTTTTCTGTTACACATCTGATACATCAAAGTTTGTTTCAGTCCCTAAATGTACCGAAGGTAGAATGCCTAGAAGACTTGCCACGAAAGGTATAAACAATCAAATTTTGTGGTAACAATAAATCCAGATAATAATAGAGAAATTGGTACAGAATAGTAGCAACATATATTGACAGCATGTTCCTTTGTTTGTGTGTGTGTGGTTTTCTTTGTTGGGGGGGGGGGGGTATCTTTTCGTGACTCAGTTTTTAATCGCTTAAACGAAACGAAGCTAAGTTATAATACTTATTATTATGTGGTAAAACAAGTTGTCTGTTCATGCTTCACAGCTTTAAATATAACACATAACCTGAAAGCCAAAAATAATTTTCTACCAAAGTACGTAATCCTGTCGTTGTTACTTTCATTCTAAATTCGGAGTAAACAACGTTCGTTAAAACTTGGAAATCCGGGAAGTTTGTCTTTTAGTTGCTTGATGTATGAGATGGTAGTGCGCATATTTAATCAAATTCTGGTGACATCACAAACACGGCTACATCACTCCAGCACAATTTATCTTCATTTATAATCATGCCGTCAAACAAAGCACACGGAAAAAGAAAATCCGAGACAAACTTTCAAATTCTAATCTGATAAATATTGTAATAATCAAGGTTTATGTTTGATATCATACGGTAGCTATTGGAATCGAAGATATTTTGTTAGCAACACCTATGATGTGAAGAATTCATATTTGGTCAAATATTTATGTATTTTATGAGTCACCTGCTGGGTTCAACATTATTATTGTGCAAAAGCAGATATCTGACAACGCTATACCATTTTAGGATATGTATTGGCTGACCGTGCTGAACTACATATGCCCTGTATTATATCACTCAATTTCTCAGCTATATCAAACTATACAACGTATCACGTTAAGAATTGTTAATATCTTGCTTATGTCACTTCTGGAGGTATTGAGACTTTTTGTCAGAAGAATGAATAGCAACACACACACACAAAAAAAAAAAAAACAGGATGAAAAATAACTCACCAGTTGTGTTTGTTATATATATATATATATATATATATATATATATATATATATATATATATATATATATATATATATATATATATATGTGTGTGTGTGTGTGTGTGTGTGTGTGTGTGTGTGTGTATTCTGATATGCTGAGTGAGAGAACGCTAATGTTTGGTGATTATTTTTTACACAAATAGGCAACTTTCATAACTTGATAAATCCTGTATTTTCAAGTCTTTTGTCAAAACACCAGTCAATGATCTGGAATACTTTGACAGGTAAAGCTTTAAATTAGTATTGTCATTAACAAGATTGAGCTGTTGGGTAATTAATGATTTTGCCCATGTACAAGTACATGTAAGTTATTAATTGAGGCAAGATATTATATATTATTTAGTAGTTACCTATACAGATAGTTTCATTTTATATTATAACATTGCTTGCAAAGAGTGAGAGAAAGAGTACATGGCTTGAGAGTATTGCAAAGATGAATAAAGTAAAACACAAAATTCACATTTTGACAGCGAGTTGGAAGTTACGATATAGACAATGAAGCGTGTATAAAATGTTATACATCACACTCGACGCCATTCATCCGTGCAAAAGTGTTAGAGGACAACACAATCAGCGGGGCACAATGATCAAACAAATCATATACACGGACTATGTCAGCGGTATGTCATTGCAAGAATAGCTAACAAAGATATCACGAACAAAAACTGCCATTTTGATTTTTGCATTGTTTCAATTGCATTAAATTTTGATGTCTTGTTTCTTAAATAAGGCTTGTTATACTAATAATATCAAGAGCTGAACTCAACAAATGCATGTATTGTATGAAAATGTACTTTTACAGAAACGTTTAAAGGCTTACTACTCTAGACTGTGTCCGTAATGTACTAAACACCTTCTTATACACTCTGAAATCTAAATAAGGCCCCGGTTTCACGAAGTTTCTCAACATTGAGATACCGCCTACAATATTGGAATTTTTAACAGATTTTGAGATGGTAGGAAGGATGAACAATGTATTTGTAGTAATACAATTGTACACATAGATATAATTCTATTCTCGAAATAAGAGTTGATTAATTCTTGAGACTGAAGTATGTTCTCAAATTATCCTCAGTAATAAAAGAACACACTTTTCTGGAGAGTTCAAAGTATTATCATGGTATATTAACCCTTAATTTCTGCGAAATTTTTAGTGACAAATTCATTGTTGGCAACGCAACAATAAGAAAGATATTTGGAAACCACAATTTGGGGAAGAACATTTTCGATGTTCATTTAAGCCAAAATCTATATATTAGACTTTTTCTGGAGCAGTTCCTATGTTATGCATATTGAATTTATAATATGTGTCCATGAGGTAAGCTGTACTTTAGTCATTTTGTAAACAACATATTTACTGCATTTGAGTTCAAGGTCAGTCTTGTCTACATAGCATTTAACAATTAGATTGGAATTCTCCATATCTTGATGTGAGAAAAGTCAGATACGCAGAGGAAAGTTCCATTAGAGTTACTCATATTCTAGAATATTCAGTCATGTGAGTATCCTTATATTTATACAGGTTTGGTAAACAAGATTTCATTCCTATACTAAACTTCATATTATTAAGATCAGCCTATTAAGGAATTTATTTTAGTAATCATATGTTATAGTTGTGAAAATCAGAGCAAATTCAGAGAGAGGAGTTATTTATTTGAAATATTCATTGGAATTACTAAAAGTACTCATTCTCATATTGGATTAACACTTGAATTTGGGATTTATGTGAATTTATTCAAAGATATTCTGGATTACATCATTCCGGCATATCAGAGCATTCAATACTACTGACACATCAGGGCATTCAAGGCTACTGGAATTCATTCGGAATATTATATATGTAGGACCTGTGATTAGGACACTGAGGATTATTGGATTATTTGGATTTTAAATCACGTTACTGTAAGTGTCTTTTGAATTTTCACTTTAATTGTCTAGAAATAAATTGCTTGTTGATTTTATTTACATTGTTGGTTTCACTTTCTTTCTGTTACATTATTTTAAGACCTAGAGTCGTAACATCTACAGATACAGGCTGATCATGCAACCTTCGCACACTTTTAAAAGATTCTGGAATCAGTCGAACACGATGCTGCCAGCCACCTGTCTTAAAAGCGAAACATAAGGTACGGTGAATTATCTAGGTAACCATAATCGTTGGTAACAGAAAGAAGGATTCACTTAATGAAAGGTTATTACATTATATTTATTCCTCTTCAAAAGAATAAATTCTGTCTCTGAAGTTTATGTCTTAATTCCAAGCCGATCGACACGAATTCTTATCAGATTTGTGTACGGACAATACAGTTCCTATGGGTGTGTAAATACCCTTGCATTTTTCTATATAATTAAATTGACGAAAAAGGAATATGGTAAAAGGTTTAATTATCAAACAATATAACTTTGGTGCCAAAAGGGCATCCGCACGGACAATAAACTTGAGAAAACGATTATAATAATCTTATTAATGTGCGAAATAATGGAGCAAAGATTTCACTCTATCGTGGACATTACTATCATTCACTCTGTAATGGACATTACAATCTTTACCATCATTCACTCTATCATGGACATTATCATCATTACCATCATTCACTCTATCATGGACATTATCATCATTACCATTATTCACTCTATCATGGAAATTATCATCATTACCATCATTCACTCTATCATGGACATTGCAATCATTATCATTTATTTAATCTATCATGGACATTACCATCATTACCACCACTCACTGTATCAGAGACATTGCCATCATTGCCATCATTCACTTTATCCAGGACATTACCATCGTCACCATCATTCATTCTATCATGGACAGTACCATCGTCACCATCACTCACTGTATCAGGGACATTGCCATCATTGCCATAATTCACTTTATCAAGGACATTACCATCATCACCATCATTCACTCTATCATGGACATTATCATCATTACCATCATTCACTCTGTCATGGACATTTGAATCGTCACCATCATTCACTCTATCATGGACATTGCAATCATTATCATTATTTAATCTATCAAGGACATTACCAACATTACCATCATTCACTCTGTCGTGGACATTGCCATTATTACCATCACTAACTGTATCAGGGACATTGCCATCATTACCATAATTCACTCTATCATGGACATTGCCATCATTACCATCATTCACTCTATCATGGAAATTACCAACATTACCATCATTCACTCTATCATGGACATACTCATCATTACCATCATTCACTCTATCATGGACATTATCATCATTACCATCATTAACTCTATCATGGACATTGCATCATTACCATCATTAACTCAATCGTGAACGTTGCCGACATTACCATCATTCACTCTGTCATGGACATTGCCATCATTACCATCATTCACTCTGTCATAGACATTACCATTATTACCATCATTCACTCCATCATGGGCATTGCCATCATTACCATCATTCACTATGTCATGGACATTAGCATTATTACCATCATTCACTCTATCATGGACATTGCCATCATTACCATCATTCATTCTATCATGGACATTGCCATCATTACCATCATTCAACCTATCATGGACATTACCATTATTACCATCATTCACTCTATCATGGAGATTGACATCATTACCATCATTCACTCTATCATGGACATTGCCATCATTACCATCATTCACTTTATCATGGACATTGCCATCATTACCATCATTGACTCTGTCATGGACATTGCCATCATTACCATCATTCACTCTGTCATGGACATTGCCATCATCACCATCATTCACTCTATCATGGACGTTACCATCATTCACTCTATCATGGACATTACCATCGTTCACTCTATCATGGACATTGACATCATTACCATCATTCACTCTGTCATGGAAGTTACTATCAGTACCATCGTTCACTCTATCATGGACATTGCCAACATTGCCATCATTCACTCTATCATGGACGTTGCCATTATACCACCATTCACTCTGTCATGGACATTACCATCATTACCATCATTCACTCTATCATGGACATTATCATCAATACCATCATTCCCTCTGTCATGGATATTGCCATCATTACCATCATTCACTCTATCATGGACATTGCCATCATTACCATCATTCACTCTGTCAAGGACATTGCCATCATTAACATCATTCACTCTGCTTGGACATTGCCATCATTGCCATCATTAACTCTGTCACGGATATTACTATCATTACCATCATTCACTCTGTCATGGATATTACTACCATTACCATCATTCACTCTATCATGGACATTACCATCATTACCATCATTCACTCTATCATGGACATTATCGTCAATACCATCATTCCCTCTAACATGGACATTGCCATAATTACCATCATTCACTCTATCATGGACATTACCAACATTACAATCATTCACTATGTCATGGACATTACCATCATTACCATCATTAATTCTATCATGGACATTGCCATCATTACCATCATTTACTTGTCATGGACATTGCCATCATTACCATCATTCACTCTGTCATGGACATTGCCATAATAACCATCATACACTCTGTCATGGACATTACTATAATTACCATCATTCACTCTGTCATGGACATTACCATCATTACATCATTCACTCTATCATGGACATTACCATCATTACCATCATTCACTCTATCGTAGACATTGCCATCAATACCATCATTCACTCTATCATGAACATTGCCATCATTATCATCATTCACTCTGTCATGGACATTACCATCATTACCATCATTCACTCTGTCATGGACATTACCATTATTACCATCATTCACTCGATCATTGACATTACCATCGTCACCATCATTCACTTTATCCAGGACAATACCATCGTCACCATCATTCACTCTATCATGGACATTGCAATCATTGTCATCATTCACTCTGTCATGGACATTACCATTATTACCATCATTCACTCTGTCACGGACATTGCCATCATTACCATCATTCACTCTATCATGAACATTACCATCATTCACTCTATCACGGACATTACCAACATTACCATCATTAACTCTGTCACGGACATTACCAACATTACCATAATTTACTCTGTCATGGACATTGCCATCATTACCATCAATAACTCTATCATGGACATTACCATTATTACCATCATTCACTCTCTCATGGACATTCTCATCATTACCATCATTCACTCTGTCATGGACATTGCCATCATTACCATCATTAACTCTATCATGGACATTGCCAGCATTACCATCATTCACTCTATCATGGACATTGCAATCATTACCATCATTCACTCTATCATGGACATTGCCGTTACACCATCATTAACTCTGTCATGGACATTACCATCATTACCATCATTCACTCTATCATGGACCTTGCCATCAACACCATCATTCACTCTATCATGGACACTGCAATCATTACTATCATTCACTATGTCATGGACATTACTATCATTACCATCATTCACTCTATCATGGACATTGCCATCATTACCATCATTTACTCTGTCATGGACATTGCCATCATTGCCATCATTCACTCTATCATGGACATTACCATCATTGCCATCATTCACTCTATCATGGACATTGTCATCAATACCATCAATCACTCTATCATGGACATTGCCATCATTATCATCATTCACTCTGTCATGGACATTGCCATCATTACCATCATTCCCCGCTGTCATGGACATTACCATTATTATCATCATTCACTCTATCAAGGACATTACCATCGTCACCATCATTCACTCTATCATTGACATTACCATCGTCACCATCATTCACTTTATCCAGGACATTACCATCGTCACCATCATTCATTCTATCATGGACATTGCAATCAATGCCATGATTCACTCTGTCATGGACGTTATCATCATTACCAACATTCACTCAATCATGGACATTGCCATCATTACCATCATTCACTCCATCATGGACATAATCACTATTACCATCATTCACTCTATCAAGGATATTATCATCATGACCATCATTCACTCCATCATGGACATTACCATTATTACCATGATTCACTCCATCACGCACATTACCATCATTCACTGTGTCATGGACATTACCATTATTACCATCATTCACTCTATCATGGACATTGCCATCATTACCATCATTCACTCTATCATGGACATTACCATCATTCACTCTATGATAGACATTACCAACATTACCATCAGTAACTATGTCACGGACATTACCAACATTACCATCATTCACTCTGTCATGGACATTGCCATAATTACCATCAATCACTCTATCATGGACATTACCATTATTACCATCATTCACTCTATCATGGACATTATCATCATTACCATCATTCACTCTGTCATGGACATTGCCATCATTACCATCATTCACTCTGTCACGGACAATTTCATCATTACCATCATTCACTCTATCATGGACATTGACATCATTACCATCATTCACTCTATCATGGACATTATCATGTTTACCATCATTCACTCTATCATGGACATTGCGTTCATTACCATCATTCACCCTATCATGGACATTACCAACATTACCATCATTCACTCTAACATGGACAGTATCATCATTAGCATCATCCACTCTATCATGGACATTATCATCATTAACATCATTCACTCTATCATGGACATTGCCATCATTACCATCATTCACTCTGTCATGGACATTACCATTATTACCATCATTCACTCTATCACGGACATTGCCGTCATTACTATCATTCACTCTATCATGGACATTACCAACATTACCATCATTCACTATGTCATGGACATTGCAATCATTATCATTATTTAGTCTATCAAGGACATTACCAACATTACTATCATTTACTCTGTCAGGGACATTATCGTCATTACCGGCATTCACTATATCATTGACATTACCATCGTCACTATCATTCACTCTATCATGGACATTACAATCATTATCATTATTTAATCTATCACGGACATTACCAACATTAAAATCACTCACTGTATCAGGAACATTGCCATCATTGCCATCATTCACTCTATCAATGACATTACCATCGTCACCATCATTCACTTTATCCAGGACATTACCATCGTCACCATCATTCACTCTATCAATGACATTACCATCGTCACCATCATTCACTTTATCCAGGACATTACCATCGTCACCATCATTCACTCTATCAATGACATTACCATCGTCACCATCATTCACTTTATACAGGACATTACCATCGTCACCATCATTCACTCTATCATGGACATTGCCATCATTACCATCATTCACTCTGTCATGAACATTATCATCATTACCATCATTCACTCTATCATGGACATTGCCATCATTACGATCATTCACTCCATCATGGACATCATCATCATTACCATCATTCACTCTATCATGGACATTATCATCATTACCATCATTCACTCCATCATGGACATTACCATTATTACCATGATTCACTCCATCATGGACATTATCATCATAACCATCATTCACTCCATCATGGACATTACCATTATTACCATGACTCACTCCATCATGGACATTACCATTATTACTATGATTCACTCTATCATGGACATTACCAATATTACCATGATTCACTCCATCGTGAACATTACCATTATTACCATGACTCACTCCATCATGGACATTATCATCATTACCATCATTCACTCTATCATGGACATTATCATCATTACCATCATTTACTCCATCATGGACATTACCATTATTACCATGATTCACACCATCATGGACATTACCAACAATACCATCATTCACTCTAGCATGGGCATCGCCATCATTACCATCATTCACTCTGTCATGGACATTACCATGATTAACTCTATCATGGGCATTGCCATCATTACCATCATTCACTCTATCATGGACATTGCCATCATTACCATCATTCACTCTCTCATGGACATTGACATCATTACCATCATTCACTCTATCATGGACATTACCAACATTACTATCATTCACTCTGTCATAGACATTACCAACCTTACCATCATTCACTCTATCATGGACATTACTATCATTACCATCATTCACCCTATCATGGACATTGCCATCATTACCATATTTCACTCTATGATGGACATTACCATGATTCACTCCATCATGGACATTACTAACAATACCATCGTTCACTCTACCATGGACATCGCCATCATTACCATCATTCACTCTGTCATGGAAATTACCATGATTAACTCTATCATGGGCATTGCCATCATTACCATCATTCACTCTATCATGGACATTGCCATCATTACCATCATTCACTCCATCATGGACATTGACATCATTACCATCATTCACTCTATCATGGACATTACCAACATTACCATCATTCACTATGTCATGGAGATTACCATCATTACCATCATTCACTCTATCATGGACATTGCGTTCATTACCATCATTCACCCTATCATGGACATTACCAACATTACCATCATTCACTCTAACATGGACAGTATCATCATTACCATAATCCACTCTATCATGGACATTATCATCATTAACATCATTCACTCTATCATGGACATTGCCATCATTACCATCATTCACTCTATCATGGACATTACCATTATTACCATCATTCACTCTATCATGGACATTGCCATCATTACTATCATTCACGCTATCATGGACATTACCAACATTACCATCATTCACTATGTCATGGACATTGCAATCATTATCATTATTTAGTCTATCAAGGACACTACCAACATTACTATCATTTACTTTGTCAGGGACATTATCGTCATTACCAGCATTCACTCTATCATTGACATTACCATCGTCACCATCATTCACTCTATCATGGACGTTACAATCATTATCATTATTTAATCTATCACGGACATTACCAACATTACCATCACTCACTGTATCAGCAACATTGCCATCATTGCTATCATTCACTCTATCAAGGACATTACCATCGTCACCATCATTCACTCGATCAATGACATTACCATCGTCACCATCATTCACTTTATCCAGGACATTACCATCGTCACCATCATTCACTCTATCAATGACATTACCATCGTCACCATCATTCACTTTATCCAGGACATTACCATCGTCACCATCATTCACTCTATCATGGACATTGCCATCATTACCATCATTCACTCTGTCATGAACATTATCATCATTACCATCATTCACTCTATCATGGACATTGCCATCATTATTATCATTCACTCCATCATGGACATTATCATCATTACCATCATTCGCTCTATCATGGACATTATCATCATTACCATCATTCACTCCATAATGGACATTACCATTATTACCATGACTCACTCCATCATGGACATTACCATTATTACTATGATTCACTCCATCATGGACATTACCATTATTACCATGATTCACTCCATCGTGAACATTACCATTATTACCATGACTCACTCCATCATGGACATTATCATCATTACCATCATTCACTCTATCATGGACATTATCATCATTACCATCATTCGCTCTATCATGGACATTATCATCATTACCATCATTCGCTCTATCATGGACATTATCATCATTACCATCATTTACTCCATCATGGACATTACCATTATTACCATGATTCACTCCATCATGGACATTACCAACAATACCATCATTCACTCTAGCATGGACATCGCCATCATTACCATTATTCACTCTGTCAAGGACATTACCATGATTAACTCTAGCATGGGCATTGCCATCATTACCATCATTCACTCTATCATGGACATTGCCATCATTACTATCTTTCACTCTATCATGGACATTGACATCATTACCATCATTCACTCTATCATGGACATTACCAACATTACTATCATTCACTCTGTCATGGACATTACCAACATTACCATCATTCACTCTATCATGGACATTACTATCATTACCATCATTCACCCTATCATGGACATTGCCATCATTACCATCATTCACTCTATGATGGACATTACCATCATTCACTCTATCATGGACATTGACATCATTACCATCATTCACTCTATCATGGACATTGCCATCATTACCATCATTGACTCTGTCATGGACATTTTCATCATTACCATCATTCACTCTGTCATGGACATTATCATCATTACCATCATTTACTCTATCATGGACATTGCCATCATTACCATCATTCACTCTATCATGGACATTATCATCATTACCATCATTCACTCTATCATGGACATTATCATCATTACCATCATTCCCTCTATCATGGACATGATCATCATTACCATCATTCACTCTGTCATGGACATTACCATCATTACCATCATTAACTATGTTATGGACATTGCCATCATTACAAACGTTCACTCTATCATGGACATCGCCATCGTTATCATCATTCGCTCTATCAAGGACATTGTCATCATTCACTCTATTAGGGATATTATCATCATTGTGCAAAAGGATGAGACCAAATGAAATGTATGAATTCGGCATATATATAACAAGTGTGAAATATATAGAGGATATTTTCATCAAATGATTGAATAACGGATTTATTTCATCGAGTGGGTGAACATACTTGAGTTTTTCACCCACCAGATGAAATATATCCGTTATTCACACAGAGCAATCACGTTTTATTTTTATTTTCTGCTCAGTTACGGTATCCCAAGTGATTATGTCATCGGTTTACCGTTTATGTACTGCTGTGTTTTGTGTATATTCGCACAGAAAATATCAGTAATAACATAATTCCCCTTCCTAATAGGTAAAACAGTATACAACAAATAATTTCAAAAAAATTAAGAAAAAAAAGTATATGCACATTGTGGGATTTCAAATAAGTTCTTCTTCATGCGAGGGGGCCATACTTACCCACTAGACCAAGCGAGCGTCTAAAATTAGCTCAAATTTCTTGGTCATGATGTCTATGGACGGGGCAGTGAACACATATTTCTGGTATTCCACTCCAATGATTTATCAAAATTATTTCTCTTGGAAAATCCAGTAATTCACGGCCTACCATAAAATAAATCGCGATAACTCACGTAACATTAGCATCGTTGGTTATGACCTAAAATATACCACCACCACCTTGTCATGTGTCCGTCAATCTTTATTTGAAAATAAATAAGAAACTTCGAATGCCGTCACAAAAATTTACTTTGACATTGTAATTTATGTGTGACATAAATTTACGTGCAACAATATAACTTAAAAACTTTGACATTGTGGTTTATGTGTACCAATCAGTTTCCAAACAGAAACCACCTCTTGTTTCATTTAGTCGTGGGATACTTGGATTTACATTAAACCATCTCTTGTTTCGTTTAGTCGTGAGGTACTTGGACTTACATTAAAACCATGTAATAATACTGTAATTATAATGTGCAACATTGTTTTCAAAAATATTTATAACCTGACAAAGTTCAGAGCACAGCGGTTGTAAACGTCACAAAGATAGTCCATTTTGATTTGACCTAAAGTATAGGTATATTGAATTATTTTTACACTTGCTAGGCCTCTGAATCAAATCCCAATTTCCTCTGCCAAATGCGAGTCATAAGTTTTCTCTCCACGAAACCGCTCCAAATCCTCTCCCATACATCCTATGATTAACGACAATACATGACATTATAAATTAGATAGCAACTATTTCATTTATGTGACGAAGATAATTGGCTCTGAACACTTCTTGCAATAATTTCCTTCAAAACATTTTTCAGTCTATCTCAAGA